>JABSTQ010004286.1:0-22385 GCA_013358835.2 Ixodes persulcatus
CCGTGGGCATTCAAAATTCGAGATAAATATAAATATTGTGTGAGTGATGCATCAATCGCCCTTTTGAAACAAAAAGTTTGATTTTATAAAAAAAAGCGTTTGCGCCATTATGATAATGACTGGACTAGCCGATGGGGCCTATATTAGTATGTGTTCGTTCCGAATAAACTACAGTTAACTTGGTCCTTGATTTTTCTGCGCTTTTTTACCTTCTAAGATCTAGAACCAACTGCACCAAATAACCACCTTGCTAAGGAGAAACATATGTCGAAAATTAGTGAGAGTTTTTATATGGTCTCCTGAATAAGCTGATACTTTTTCTGCCTTCACTGGCTTAAGAAATATCCCTGACAAAACAAAAGTTGTTTGTTTAGCGCTGGTGGTGCTAAACCACTAGCTATCATCAAAGTGTTTAGTGGAATTAGTTTTGAGCTAGCGTTAGACTTAGTGTTGGCTAGAGTTAGGGAAGTTAGTGGTTCTCACTCCACTAACTCGCGTTTACGCTTTTTCTGGCTTAACTTATTCTAAAATGCAGCTTAAAAACGTTTCACGTTAAAATAAAAACATCTTTAAAAGGTAGACCAATAATGGTGCAATAATATTAATTATGAAATATGCTGAGTTTCTTTTTATATATAGTTCCAGCTGTGATAGCGCGAACAACTACTTAAAAGGTACACGTTTTGAAAATAGATCAGGGTCTCGAACAGCCCTCGAGAAAAAAAGAACTTTCAGCCCTGATGTATTAAGGAATCCAAAAGACCTTCAATAATTCACTCTTTTGCTCCTTCAGGTTTTATAAATTCACATTTAAGACTTTAGCACTTCAGACCTCAGCATATTAGACTTCAGTACTTTAGACTTTACCCCTTCAGCCGAATAATCTTTTAGCCAAGATACCTTAGAAATGCAGCTTACCGCAGAGCCATGGCATACAGAAATCTTTGTTAAAACATTTACCCAAACCCGAGCGAAAGCAGCTGTGCACGAAAGCGATCAAACCCAATAGAGACAAGAGAGTTTTTTGTTGCGAAAGTATATTTCGAGGTATTTATAACGCAACTAGGTAAGTGCCTGAGATGTGCGGTTCTTCAACTAAAAAATCTAAGCATGTGCAACTAGTTCAACTAAGAAGTACGAGCAGGTGAACCACCCCTTAAAGTAGAACTCGACGGTTGCCTCGGGAGCTCCAAACACGGAATGACCCCGACGACAGCCAGCCAGCTGCCGAATTGATGATTCGAAGAGCGCTTCAGGGGACGGGCGCGATGCTACACGGAAGGGTCCGTTGACCCCGACGCACGCACAGTCACAGCTGCAGCTGTGTCGCGTTTTCGAAGCACGAGTCGCGGAGTGTCTCTCCTTTGCATCCTCGATGACGGCCGAGCTGGCGGCGCTGCGCCGCGCATTGTTCTTGCCTGAAGCAGAGTGTCTGCAAGCGCAAATCGTAATCCCTAACGGCGATTCGAATCCGGAACTGACCCAGCTAGCCAACCTGGACTGTGCTCCACCACTCGGCAGAAAGGGAGTGAGCGCAGTCATCATGTAGCAGTGCGAAGAATGATAACTGGCCTTCTAGTGGCTGACTGCCCACAGCGGCATTGGAGGGAATAGATAGATATAGGCTTATTTGCATCAAGTACAAATACGCTGATAATAGAGGCCTGCGTAAAAAGCTGTCACGTAAAACTCGACGAAACCACAGGCTCACGGTTGACGTTGGCAAAGTAGCAGTAAAGGAAAAAACAAACACTTTACATACAGTACGACTTTGTAGTGCATACAATAATACACAGGAAAAATGCATTCCACAAGTTGACATCAAAAGCACGTGACAATAAAACGAAAAACAAACTTATCAGCGCCAAAAAGTTATATACAGCAAATATGCACAATACAGTCAGATTTTTGTGCACAAAATAAAAGAAAAAAATTTAATAGAGATACACACGGAATAATATCTAAATAGCGCGGGGAAACAATCAAATGCAACGTTGATATTCGTGACGAAAATAACAAAAATTGATCTTGTATATTCTTGTTTTGTTTTGTTTGCAAAAGAAGAGATGTTTGGGTATTAAAATAGGTACGCAACTGTTTGAAATAAAAATATCTTGCAGTGCGATATTTTACTTATAAGATATATTTATTAATCTTGGAAGTTTATTTTATAGCGTCTTTCACCCGTACGCTGTTCTATACGTCATTACCTTTCAACGAGGAAGTGGATCGCCTGGCGTGTTTTGCCTACGGAAACGACGCTTGACCGACCTCCAGTGTGGCTGCGTTCTGAAGGCACGACTCCTGGTGAGGAGGTTCATATGTGTGCGCCACCCTGAGGTCGAAAACGGCTCCATGCCGCCCAGACTCGAGAAGAACCTGCAGAGGAAAGTCGCCGCAGCAATGCACAGACTTCGCATAAACAGCGCCTTCCCCCACTGCTCACCTGGCCCGCTAGCGGACGCAAACAACTAACGTAAACAAGGACGTTCCCACGGATTTTGTCAGCGTCCGAGTATTGCCAATTCCTTACTTTTCTATAGGGACGCGAGATTGTCACGGCAACTTTAAATTTAAGGGCACCTCTCGCAGTCCCGCGCTGGGAAAACCAGACTAATGTGCTCCACAGACCACTGCAGATTACGGCGGCCATCGTCACCAACGCCGCCCCGCCCGCCCCCTCATTCCAAAAAAATGGTGCAACCGGCGAATTGTCCAGGCGATCGTCCTGACTCCAACCGAAGCATACCGAGGCCCACGTAACACAGATTAATCTTGCGTGACCACACCTGAATCGTTGTGAGGCAGGTGTGGTTTCAAGCTAACTTAGGGTAGAGGCCCGGAGCAGACCATGCTGCCGTAGCCCTAAAACTGAGGATGATAATATTCGAGTCAGCGGCATCCGACTCTGGAAAAAAGCTCCCATAGGACTTTGCCTCGTCGCTGGCAGGCATCTCCAAGTAGCGGACGAGGAACGCACAGCAGCGGCTGCAACAGCGGCGCACCTGCCCCGCAACCATCCCCTCCTCCCCATCAATGAACCTAAAGACGCGTGAGCGCCATGACCTAAGGTTGCTTGCCGACAAGAAGGGGGAGAGGCAGAGGATGACTCTTGGCGCCGGGACCCGGGCAGACCACAGTGGTGAGGAGCAGCGTCGGGGGAAGGAGGGAGAGGAACGGGTGAGCAGTTCCAACACACGCACGGCCGCAACCACTGCCCGGGCGACAAGCGCCACTTCCCGTGTTGACACCGCGGCTGAGGAAAGTGGTTGTGGCGATACACTTCATCTTCGGTCCAAGAGTCCTCCCGAAGAAGCCGACTCGCAGACTACCGCGGCCGGAGCCACACAGAAAAGAAATGTGGAAGAACCCCTATCTGGCATCAGTGCAGGGCGTTTGGCCACACCCTTCCCGAAGGGGACGGACTTCTTGGCCAACATCCTCATGCAGAACCGGTTCTCGCTGTTAGATATGGTGAAGGAAGTAAGCAACATCAACTTTAACGAGGGGGCCAAGGGAATGAGCGGCGAGCATAATCCCACACTCGCTGCATCGCCTTTGATCGGATTCCTCCCCTCCCCCCTGCGGTACGCAGGCAACTGGCCCCATCCCCCGAGTCACCGTACTCGTCCTGCCGCTAGGGCGGTACCAATTCAACGAAAAAACAAGTTCGGGGTGGCGAAGGCCCTGGTTCTCGCCGCTAGCGGTCAAGCGATGGGGCAGGGTCAACAAGCGGCTGAACATGGAGGCCTTCGACACAGAGGACAGGGTCGCGCTGGGGGAGCTGCTTGCTGTGAGAGTGGGCAAGAACAGAAATGTGAAGACCCACCTCGCCCGGCCCAAGGCGCATTGGACGGGCGTGGTGAGTCCACACGTCTCCGCTGGCCCACGGGAGGAGTTTCAGGAGGGTATCCAGGCCCGCGTGAATATTCACAATACAGAAGTCTTCAACGGGGGCCACACCATCCGGGTCTACTTTGACCGGCCTCTTCCGCAGCGGGTGTGCCTCTCTGGCAACCGTTTGCCGGTTTCGGCCGCAACACCACGTCCGAAGCAGTGCGGCAAATGTAGGAGGCTGAGCCACGTCCTTGCCGCGTGCACTTCGGTGAACGCCTGCACCACCTCCCCGGAGGCTCACAAAAAAAGGCTCCTGTGCGCGCAGACTGCCCCAGCTGTCCAAGCTGCGCCCAGAAGCACGAAGTATTCGCCCCTCACTGTCTCGCAACGTGGCAAAGGAGATGAACATTTTGGGCAGACTCTGGCGCGTGGCGAAGGCCCTACTAGCCCGAAGATCGGCAAAATACAGGCAAAGAAAAAAAGGAACCAGATCAGCAACAGGAAGAAAACGAGGTGCGTCTTAATCAGCAGAGTCAGCAACAGCTGCTCATGCAGCTGAACTACCAGCAGTAACCGCCTCACTAACAAAATCAACCAGCATGGCAGTGGGACCCTCCCCCGGTGGCGTCGCAGAGGGGCTCTGCAGCGCACCCGTGTAAATGAATACAGCGATTCCGCCGCGATCGGGAGTACCACAGGGAGGGCGGCAGCGTCGGAGGCCGGACCAGAACACCTATAGCGGGAGGCGGCAGGGGAAACCGAGACCATACTGCGATGTGACATGGAACCGGTCGGCCCCCTTACGCCTCTGGTCGGGTGGTCAGGTAAACAGCAAGGACGAGCTCTGCAGCGTGACCCCACATAGCCTCCCAGGAAGAAGGTGCGCGGGCGCGGTGACGCGCATGACGCAGTCGGTGAGACGCTCGCTGACCTCGCCTCTACGTTTCAATGAGGGATTTCCCCGTGGCCGGGCACGCCGGCTGTCCAACAGCTAGCTGCGCTAGCCCCTGCGCGTGTGCACGATAATGATTGGGGTTTTATGGCGCACGAGCGACTTAGGCCATATTGCGCCAGACAAAATTACTAAGCACGATTCTAATACGCCTCGCAAGTGGGCTCATTTTCGTCTTCTGCGCATGAGAAAGGAGGTAGCGGGGACGTCAGAACGCCGAGCCCTGATTGGCTGATCGCGACCCCCCTATCTGAGCGTCGTCTGCTCCTTTGCAACGTCGTCTGCTCGCAACGTCGTCTGCGTCTGTCTTACCTTTCCTGCGACTTTCGGAAGTGCAGGTCTTTACGAGCGAGCTCGACTTCGCCTTTCAGAGAGGGGAGACGAAATAACTCGAGCGGTACGTTGTTTTTGTCGAACAACTAGCAGACGTGCATCAAGGGGGGAAGTCAAGGGACTCGCTGGCGATGTGTCCCGGGGCGCCGAGGTTTGTTTGCTAAGAAGTGAGAGTGTCCGCAAGTTCCCTCCCAAATACTTTTTCCCTCCTTGCGTGTGCGGCGAGACTCCTCACTCTTAAACGGCGTCGGCGGGTTGCTGCAGTTAACGTCGTCTGCTTTACGTCTGCTAGTCAAAGCGATGGCTGCTTTACCTTTCCTGCGTCTGTCGGAGATTCACCGCTTTTTCACCGGCGAGAGTCGCCGCTGCCTCGGAAAACGAGGCGATGACAAGAGGAAGAGATTGAAGGGTTCACAAGGGTCGCGCGGGCATATTCCATTCAGCACGCCAGCCGGTCGTGGGCAGACGGTCTTGGCCAAGGACCGTCGGAGCACCGCTGCGCCGCTGCTAGGCCTATCTGCCGAGCTCGCTTGGACGGGGTCAGTGGAATCGTGGCCGTTGGAGCATTTCCCGGGTGTTTGTGGATCCAGCGTTCTTGTTCGTCGTGGTGTATTTCAAGTGCTTTTTACTTTTTTTCTTGCTGCTTGTAGTCGTGACGCGTGAGAAGAGCACGTACAAAAATAAACGTCCGTTGGTCGTCGCGACCAAGTAACTGAGCGACGCTCTCGGCCATGCTGAGTTGATCGCCGTAGGATTCCGTCGTAACCTGAGCAAAACTTACGATAATTTCGTTTCGTGAATACGAACTTGTTCTCACGTTTCGTCTTACGCACTCTTTCGGCGTAACATGGTTTTATGAATCTCGCCTCTGCACTTCCGAAAGTCGCAGGAAAGGTAAGACAGACGCAGACGACGTTGCAAAGGAGCAGACGACGCTCAGATAGGGGGGCCGCGATCAGCCAATCAGGGCACGGCGTTCTGACGTCACCGGTACCCCCTGCGCGAGAAGCAGACGAACTTGCCCTCCGCATAGAAACAAGACAGGGTGTCACCAAAAAATACAGGTTATTTTTTTTACCTTAAAAATAAACTAGGCATCGCCAAACGCTCATTCTCCGCCCGAAGGTAGCACTAGAGGTCACAACCAGATGCCAAGGTTGTAGCTCGATTTGATACCTTGTTCAAAAGTTACAAGTGATTTTCTAAAAAGTTCAGTGGGAAATTGCGGCTGACAGAGTTTTCGAATACAGGAGGCTCTATGGCACCAGAAACCGAAAACGGGCAAAAATGAGCTCCATTTTCCGAATGAAATTTTCAGAAAATCACTTATAACTTTTGAATAAGGTGTCCCTTCGGGCTGAAACTTTGACATCTGTATGTGACCTCTAGCGCTACCTTTGGGCGGAGAATGAGGGTTAGGCGATGCGTAGTTTAGTTTTGCGGGGAAAAAAACGTGTAAATTTTTTAATCTTCAAAAGTGGCATAAGGTCCTGATAGGGTAAGCCAAGGGCTATTGCCGAGTCCTTTGGGCATGAAGCCAGTTTGTCTGCTGTCTCATTCCCTCAAATTCCGACATGTGTGGATACCCACCATAATCTTATGGTGTGTCCGAGTTGGAGAACCCGGCTTATCTTAAACGGTATATGTAGTACAAGAAGGTTCTTTGTGGGAAGTCTAGAAGGAAGTGCCTGTATCACGCTTTGTGAATCGACAAAGAGGATAGGCTTTAATATGTTGTTGCTCATGATATGTTCAACGGCTGAAGGGACACCATAAAGCTCTGCAGAGGAAATGCTTGCCACATCATCCACTCGCAAAGCTTTCGCAAACGAACAAGAATATACGGCACAACTAACAGAAGACACTTTCTTCCTGACGCCGATGATATTGGTAACGATGTGGACTGTTTGTTTCATAGTATGAAATGCTTTTTTAATTCAACCACCAATACCAACATTTTGTTCGTCCGCCCCTCCATTAATTTGCACCAAATGTTGTGGGGAAATGGACGTCATATGACTAACGTCGCGTGATGTACAGAGCGCGACACTGTTAGCGCGAACAAGCGATCGTCGGTTTTTCCAGTTTTTCTCTTTGAAACCAAGGGATGTCATTCAAGTTATTGCTACGGAAAGAGCTCATTTAGTTATATAATGTAAGCGAGAAAATTTCGTCCACGCCACTAATATTTAGAAGTAAAATGCTAAAATTCGCCGATGTTGTGTTCGCGCCAACAGTGTCGCGATGTGTACACACCAAGTGGAGAAATTCGCGTCTACTGACCTAAACTGAAATTTAGTTTCCACGCTAAATTTAGAAGGGAAGTTCAGTCTCGTGACCTAAAGACCATTTAAACTTTCCCCGCTAAATTTAGCGGTGAATTCGATGCCACGTGACCTTCACACCAATACAGTTTCCCCGCTAGATTTAGCGGAGAGAGTTGACATCAAGTGATATGATGTCGCGTGACTTTGACATTAATCCATCTTCATCGATAAATATATAGGGGAAATATAAGTCACGTGACCTCAGTTCTTTCTCCCTTCGTATTTTACCCATTCCTTCCTTTTTCTCTCTCCCTTCTTATTCCCTTCGTTTCAATTTTGTCTCCTCTTTTCTCATCTTTTTCCCGTTCGCGTATGGTGCCCTCCCTCCCCATCCATCAATTCTTTCAACCCGTGAGAGCAATTCAATTTCTTTATTAAAACTTTGGTTTGGGCTTGTTGGTCCATGGTAGGTATAAGGTTTAAAAGCGCAAACAAACAGGGACAAGAGAAAATAACACAAACGACAGGGACAAGGCGCTACTCTCAACTGATTTATTGGAAGACCGTTCAACCGTTCAACCGTTCAACGCTTTCAAACAATGTTGGCATTGTTTGAAATGTAAACGGTAGATGAGTTGTCCATATAAGCGTTGAACGGTCTTCCAATAAATCAGAGTAGAGTAGCGCCTTGTCCCTGTCGTTTGTGTTATTTTCTTTTGTCCCTGTTTGTTTGCGCTTTAAAACTTACACCAATTTCTTTATTTGTCGCGCCTCCCTTCCCTCTCCATCCTTTCAATCCCTTTCCTCACTCCCACGCAGTGTCCTCTCCTTTCCACAGTTGCCTCCCTTTCTCCTCTTAAGTCACGTGACGCACCAATTCACTTTCCCCAAAATTGATGATAATATATTCTTTACTCTCGTAACGACTGTATAATTTCTAGCAAACAATGTAAACAATCGTAACTAAATCCAACATTTCAGCCATCATTGGACTTTGAAGAATGTTGCTTCCAATCACTTTAGATACCAGGAGAGCCTTCAACATTGTAAACCGTGTATTGCTATTTCCAAAACTTGGCTTACTTTATTTTATAACGACGTACAGGCTTGGCTGGGGGAGTATCTAAACGGAGGGAGGAAGTGCGTTGTACTTAAAGGGGTCATGAAACGAATGTTTGGCTCGGATAAATGAATTCAGGTTAGAATTTTACTTATAGCATATGGTTCAGTGTGCCGAAAGAAAGAAGGTACAAGGTAGAAAGCCAGATTTTTGGTAAGAAAATTTGAAAAAAGCGGACTATACTGTACCTCCTTCCCTTTGAAAGCTCTCTGCCTTTAGAATATGTGCATCCGCGGTACCCAAAGCACGGCACTCGGCCCCAACGCTCATCACACGACACCCGACCTTACCTATTCCCTTACCCGATAAGCTGACAATACGGTGAGAGCTACGCGCTTGCCGGACCAATCAATCGCCTCCCTTTCACTACCGGGCCTCATTCTCTGTGCATGGGTGTGCGTGAGGGAGCGTAATAACGCGGCAAAAGAGTGCAGTGTGGCTGGCCCAACACGCTCGTAGCCTCTACAGCACTGTCAACTTAGGGGTAAATGGGGTGGGGAAACCAAACTTTGTTGGAATTTTGAGCGTCGGGCTAATCCAGGGGAAGCGATGTCCGGGTACAAAAACGAGGGTCCGGGCAAGAGCGAAGTTCTTCCTTTTCCTCTTCCTGAACTGTTTAATACGCTGCAAGATTTTTCAGCTGACGACGAAAGCTAAGAAGGAGAAAGGTAAACAATCGTTTTATGGTCTATTATATTGAGAAATATCTGAATATGGCAATTCCACTTGCGGCCGTGTCCTATGTTCTGTTCAGGGTCCTTTCCGTTTTCTAATATATAAAAATGATATGATAAATTTATAAAATAAAACAATAAACCATGGATCGATGACTACACTGTTTATTGATTAGTTGATGATTTCAACAGTATTACAAGTTTATGGCGTTGTCTCGACAGAACGTTTGATTGATGTGACAGATGGAGGGTGATTTTAAATGCAAAAATGTGTCTCCATTAGATTTTCTAAGAAATGGAGTTCTATCGCTTGTGCTTACATCCACAATATGGAAATAATTAAGACTACATCAATTGCTAACCACTTCGATGTTATGCTAGCTGGTGAACTAAAGTAAAAGGGTAACGTGGAAACGACAGCAATAAAGACAATACGCATGATCATAGCCTCCTCTATGCTCACAAATCCTGGCAGTTCGACGACGGAGCCATAGAGTGCCCGGTCACAAATTCGGAGCGCGAGGATCTGGTAGCACAGAGCATTTCTAGGGGAGTCTGGTCGTCAGCGCACAGCTTTTGGCAGAGGCAAGGACCCGAAACACGGTTTTCAAACCCGAGAGAAAAGAAGTTGATGTCCGAGGAACCCGAGGAGTACGAGCGGACATTGCATCGCTTGGGAGAAGTGTTATTCGGCATCTCGCCGCAGCCGGGCGCCCGTCACGTGGCTCTCCTCTCATACGTTATGTGGCGCTCTACCTTTTCGATTCCGGCGGCCGCTTCCCGTGGCGGTCGGCCAGGCCTTGTCATTATAGAGGAACCTATGGCATGATTAATGTCATTCAACAAAACTTTGTATGAGCTACCATCAAAATTAAGGAAACTGTATTTGACATTTATTCGTCTATGCTATGAATATGTTCAGCAGTCTGCAACCCTTGTCATAAAAAAATTATTAGAAAAATCGGACGAAATGAAGAAATGCATGTACTGTATTTGTATTAAATAAAGAATAGTTCAGAACAAGAATACCTACCATAAAGGAGTCCCTAGATTTGGAGTCGCTTGGTAAATGAAGAAAAACATTTACTTACACATTTCTAGCTGCCATTTATGACAATAAAATCATAATATATAGGGATTTGTTTTTTTTCAGAAACCGTTTCATATATTAGAAGAGCGGACCAGCAGTTCTGTCCGACCTTACTTTGGTCTCACTGATAGGTTTGCTTTTTGCACTTTTCAGGGGCTATTGAAGATTGGAATAGGTTGCCTAAAGACACATTTTCGGGAAAATTTTGAAAATAGTGTTTAAACAGTTCTTAGGCTTTTGCTTCATGGATGGTGCTTTTATTTGTGCTGTTTTTCTTGATACTACCTTTTAAACTTCATTTCTACTTTATAGATTTTTTCTTAAATCCAGTTATGTTTTTTAAGTCCTTTCATGTACATACCTGTAGATACTAAATAGTTAAAGGCGAGTGGTCTTTTTTTAGGGGCGAAGCTCCTTAGGGGCTAGCCATGTCCGTATGTCCGTCCGCCGTCCGGCGTCGGGTGCTCGTGCTCCTGCTCGTGAGCTCACGTGCTCACATGCTCGTGAGGGCAAACCAAATGGAAAAAAAAAAGATGAAAAAAAAATTATGTCCGTCCAGCGTCCGGCGTCCGGTGATCGTGCTCGGTGCTCGTTCTCGTCCTCGTGAGCCCACGAGCACGTGAGCACGTGCTCACGTGCTCGTGTAGGGCAAACAAAAAAAGAAAAATGATGAAAAAATGACGAAAACAAAAATTTTGCGCAGTCGACAGGATTCGAACCTGTGCGGGGAGACCCCAATGGATTTCTAGTCCATCGCCTTAACCACTCGGTCACGACTGCGGGACGAGTAGGGGGCTCCGAGATGTGCTAGTAACTCAAGAGCTGGGAATGTCATGGATAAAACGTTGCATGTAGCCGCTTAACGTCTATACAGGAGAGGGCGCTGCGGTCAAATGCGTATATAATCGCGTTAAACTTTGCATGCATTGGCTCAACGTTTATAGACGAGAGGGCGATGCGGTAAAATACTCAAATGCGTATATAACCACGTTCTATGCCACACATTCTCTTTCTGACATAGATGAAAACGAACGAAAGGCTCGGCATGCTGCGGCTCAGCGTCTACGCAGACAAGCACCACCAGAGCTTCGCCCCAATCAACATCATTCACCACGTGGAGATGCGGTCAATTTTTTTTTTTTTTTGAGGATCGCTTGACTGGTGACTTGCGTTTTAACTTGCGCTGACGTCAGGACTCGTCCATGTGGAGCAGATAGGGGGAGCTGGGGAGCCCATCAAAAGAAACTGCCGTTATCATCTGCCGTTTCGGGAATTTCTCCCCCATTCAATCAGACCGCGGCGACACAGTTGCAGATTTAAAACGGCAGTTCGCGTGGAGGGCTTCCACCAGGACGGACTGGGCAGTATCGTGATACAAAGGTATCGCGATGGTATTCTAGATATACTTTAGAGTATATGTACCTCTTTATTGAGATACATTTTAAAATGTATTTGTATCTCGGCAGTCAAATATATTTTTACTATGCACCGCTTGTATCGCGATACTTTGACATACTTAGGGGGTTGTGGGGATATTTATACAGCGTGTAGTTGGTCAGCCATTTAAAGTTGCGACGAGTCACTCGCTGTAGATGAGCAATTTAGCCAGTGCAGTACAACCGCTAGCCTGGGGTCTTTAACGTGCACCACGCAGTAGTGATACACGACCGCACGCCGGTACGATGCTCATCCAGATCGAAACGGGCAGGGGTGGGGATTGAAGCTTCTGTTCTCGCTGTCTCAGCTATCCCAGCTCGTTCTCGACTTTCAACTTCGTTCCGAAGGAAGCTCAAGACCTTTGAGAGCTCTCCTCGTTTATAAAAATGTCCGCGTTCGAGGTTGTTCAATCGAAAAGAAATACACTCATTTACTGATGGGATATTTACATATGTACAGGAAACCGTGCAGGGGTGGAAAAGCAAGAGAAAAAGAAGAGGATCGAGGACTGACAGTGATGGTGAACTCGCGAAACACCAGACTTATCGTGAACGGAACGGGGGGAACGCCAGAGTGACAGCGAACGGAACGCCAGCTGAAGGTCAGACAGTAAACGGAACGAACAGAACGCCAGCTGAATGTCAGACAGTGAACGGAACGAGCTGAACGCCAACGGAAGGCAAGCAATCGGATCGAACAGGACGGATCGAACGATACGAACGCCATGGACTGAGAATCTTCAACTGTAAATATTCATACGTTTATTTTATAAGTGTAAATACAGTTTTGTTTTCTGCCAAAGTTATCGGCCATTATTATAACGACGACACCCACTCGCTCTTCGAATCAGAAACATTATGGTGCCGAAACCCGGGACATACTTAGGTTTCTCGTTGGATGTGTTTTCCTTTTTAAGAAAAAGTTAAACAACAAAAACACCTGTTTGATGCAAGTTGCTTTGAAATTTATAAGACGAACAAGCCCTCTAATACGATCCATCTCAGCAACCAACATAAAATAAACTGTGGTTTAAAGAAAGTTATTTGCAAGAATAACAAAATCAGCTCCTCTCACAAAGCCCTTAATTTGTATTCCAATTTAGCAAAAAGAACGCTGTGAAGGTGTTGAGTGAAGAAAAAGTATGACCCTGTTGTCCAATTTCCCCACACAATGGATGACCCAGAAGCAAATCAGGCCACAGTTCGATATGCGCCCTCACGGCAAAACAGGGTTCATTTCGGGCAGACGCCTTTTGTCAATCACGGTACGCAGTTTATACCGCTCTGTAGCAATGTGGTTCAACGGGGTGACGTTTTATTAGCGGCATTAATGACCAATAAAAAATTCGAGTGCATAAAATGGCGCAGAAAGAGGAGCACAAGCATACACTGCCATTTGCATTCGCCACGAACTACACCCTCGCCACGTAGCACCATTCGGGAACTAATGCATTTCTATATTACTGTCGTGATGTCGGCAAGCTGGTTCACGGTAAACGGAAATAAGCAAAGCGCAAATATAGACAAGCACGAGGGAGAGATGCGAACGAAACAAGCTCTGTAATTATACGCCTGTGTATAATCATATACAAGCGTATAATTATACACAAGTGTATAACTATCTGTATCTCTATTCCGGGTTACTTTTTCGTCATTTTTGCAGTAGTATCTCTAGAATATCCCGTTGCATAAAAGACAGATGCATCTGAGTACCTGTATTTAGAACATTAAAACACATGTATTTCAGTATTTTTATTCCCGAAAACTTCTTGGAGTATCTCTGCCCAGACCTGGCTCTCAGTATCTTCTCCACATGGACGAGTCCTGACGTCAGGGCTAGTTTACACGTAAGCCACCGGCCACGCGCTCCTCAGAAAGAGGACTGCCGCTCGCGTGGCGCTATTTAGTTTTTGCATGACGGTACATTAGTTTTTACTGTAGTTACGCATCATCTAGATTAAATTTCAATAATTATTAGCATATTTTCGATTTTTTTCTACTGGGTGACCACGTGACTTTATGAAATATTTGCCGTGACAAATACATATTTCATATATAAATATATATTGTACAGTGGCCCATTTTGTAATACTATCAAGCGAGAGTCGGCCGCTAAGACGGCCAGTGCCGTGCCGCGGAGGCGTGTGGCGATACGGGAGAGATTAAGCGCATGCGCACAAAGCCCTTTCTGGTGGGAGCGTCGTCTGCTAGGCTATGCCGTTGATCGCACACAACCCCTGCTCCGTAAGGAAGAAGGGCAGGGCGCATGCAATGTCGACGTGCATCGCCGATACGCCCCTCCTCTTGGAATGCGTTCACAATTCTATTGACAGTTGCCTGTGTAATCCCGACTGTTGTTGCCATATCACTTTGCGTCATACCGCCAATCGACATTCTCCCAACACGTTCCCATGTTTCTTTGGGCACTCTAGGAGGCATAAAAATGTGCGCTCGCCCACTGGTCAAAGAAAAGTGTAACTACCCGTCTACACGGGCTAGATGACGACAGCAACAACGCAGTTGATAATACAAAGCACAAAGTGGAAACCCTGTCTATACTCCGTTTCACTTTATGTTGCACCGCAGCCGACGCTACGAGCCATCTTGGACAGGCCATCGCTAAAAGTCTTTCACGTGGCCTTCCTGTTGGGTACAGCTGCATGTGGAAGCACGATGTCACGTGGCAAGGTGAAAGCACTAGATTGGTTTTGACGGCCCGTAGCATTGGCTGAGGTATATAGTTTAATGCATCGTAGCATTCAGTTTGTCGCGTCACCGTATTCTTTTTTTTAATTTTCGTTGGTGCTCAGAAAGTAATCGCAAACATAAAATGAAAAATCTAAATTAAACTTGAGATGACGCGCGGTTTATGCTACGCCTGAGCAGTATCATGCAAGCAAGTGCTGTTCAGATCTTTACTTAAAGGCGGTTAGCTATGCATTGCCAGCAGATAATTAACAGGGGCTGTGTGCGGTCAACGAAAAAGCCTAGCAGACGACGTTCGCACCGGAAACAGCTTCGTGCGCACACGGCTAATCTCTCCCATGTCGCCGCATTTCTCCGCGGCACAGCGCTGGCCGTCCCGGCGATCGACGTTCACTTGATATTATTAAAATCTTGGGCCACTGTACATTTGATTTGTAAAACGCACACCCAGATAAAATGGTCTCATACCGATGCAGGATGTTTTATTAATACAAAAAAGGAAAGTAAATTGATTGGAACCCCTATTTTTTCACCGAAAACATTTCGGTGACTGGTCACCTTCTGGAAACCCTACCGAAACATCCGGTATAACTTTTCCCTATCCGGATTATGGAACCGGAAATCTGATTCTGGAAACCCGAAATCCGGATTGCAGACAAAGGAATAATTTTTGAAAACCTAAATTCCAGATAGAATCCAGATAGAATCCAGATAGAATCCAGATAGATAGATTTCCGGTTCCATAATCCCAATAGCGAAAAGTTATACTGCCGGTTTTTTCGGTAGGGAAGACACTTGAGATGCTAAAAAAGGAACTGATTTTCATGTTTTTTTTTTGGCAGTTTTACTTATATTGTGCGTGCAAAAGTTGTCCTCAAAACAGAAAATAATCATTTGGTTTGACTACTTTGCACACACAAAAACGTGGTTTGTTCATTTTATTTAAATTTAGAAAAAAGAAATCGCCTTTATTTTTTACTCTAATAGAATATTATTTTACGTTTCGGAGACATTTCTGAAATGGAAGTGGGTACAAGCAGCAAGTTGAGGTTTTTTAAACATATGAATATTGCAAGCGGGAGAGGAGGAAGTGTCTGATCCGCTGCCGGTCGGGCGTTGCTTGTTCGATCTTCTATTTTCATTCATAAAATGTTAGTGCACGTTAGTTTTTCGACACTCTTGGAAGAGCAGTTGCTAAACGCTAATGACTACATCCGCAGTTTTTGACCTTTCAGCACCTCCCAGAAATGTTCTTCAAAGCGCTCAAGAAGTAATGCATAAACTGTTTATGTAACATTTAGGATGTTTAAGCAATATTTGTTATAAAATGTGAAACCAAAATGTCAGACCATCACGGACTGAGCTCTTTTTAGTGACTATAATATCCGTAATTTGCGCAAGAAAGGGAGGTTGTTACATGCGATTCAGCAAACATACTTTTTGAACGTCTTGAAAATATATATTCAATTTTCCAAACATTTTCAGCTTTTCTTCGACACATTCTACGTACTGCTAAATAGTAAAACAAAAGGTACGTAAATAGAAACAGTAAATGCAAAAGTTTTGTTTTAGGTTCGTTATAGATGCAACACACTTGCAACGTAGTAGTCCTGTTCAAAGGCATAATTGTTTTGTTATAGTTCCAAAAAAACAACAAAAAAAGAAGGGAAGAGCGTGGCATATAAATATAAAAATATATACACTCCCTATTGGAAAATCTTGATGTTGGAAAGATGATGGAAAAAGCCTCATACAAGCGTAACCGTAATATGGGACATCCTATACCAGCGAAAAAGCGGCCCCAGTATAGTGGATTAAAGCGGAACGATACAGGTAGGCGGAACCATACAAGCGTGTCGTAATATGGGACATCCTATACCAGCTAGTGGATCTTGTTGGAAACAAGGAGGCGGATGGAACCATACAAGCATAACGTAATATGGGACATCCTATACCAGCGAAAAGGCGATACCAACATGGTGGAGCCATATGGCTCCAACATGTTGGTATCGCCTTTTCACTGTTATACAGGGCGATTTTTTAAGCTTTACATATTTGTTTAGAAAGGTTGTGAAAGCTACATTAATGCGGTTTGTGCAGGTGAGTTATACGTCCAGGGTTACGTAGTATAGGGGCCTAATCGTAACAATTAGTCAGATAATTAAATACAATTTTTTAGTTATGTTTTAGTTAGTGAAAATGAATATATGGTTTCAATTATAAATTTGCCGAGTCATTGAAAACGACTAAATAAACTCTTTTTAGAAGGATATAATTCAGGGGTACCATTTTACGCATTCTGTAAAAACGCTTTATTTGGATCCGTTTCTGGGTTTCGGTTTCTTATCAGAGCGCATCTCTGCACCTACGGTCCTGTTCCCCAGGGGTTTAGTCGCGCAACACATGTGCGCCCTGCTTCCCTCCATTCTACGAGGGAGGCGAGGAGGTGGCTTTGAATTGCAGCCACTGGTCAGCAGTATCGCAGGTGCAAAGATGCGCTCTGATAAAATCCAAAATCTGGAAATGCATCCAAATTAAGTCTTTTCTTAGAGTGCCGTAAAATGCTGCTCCCGTCTTATATATTCATGAAAAGGGTTGATTTATTGTTTTTCGATGATGCTTAGCAACTTTCTAATTGGAATTATGGGCCTCTTTTCACTAATTAAACATTTAACGAACATAATATACTTAAAGGGAAGCTAGAGTTGTTTTGTATTTGAGGAAACACATTTAAATCTTCTTCATTAGACCTCCAGAATCTCAAATATCAATAATATTTGGTAATTTGGTGAACCGAGGTTGCATAGAATAATTTTTAAAGTATCACTGGAGGCACTCTTTCCCGGGGAGCGACATCACAAAAGGAGCTTTCAAAATCTCTGCTCATGCATCTTCAGCGCTAATCAAAGCTATGCATGCACACACTATTTTTAAAAAGGGGAAAAAAGACTTCACGACTGGTGCCAGTACGGGAGAGTACACCTAGAAATAACATGTTCAGAAAACTAAAACACAATCCCTATAACCAAAGCCTCCAAAATAAGTACAAGTTGTATAATGTTATTTAAAAAAAACAACAATTAACACAGCTAAACAACAGTGCTTCTGTAACAAGCTCGCCAAGACTTCTAATAATCCTAGAGAGTCCTGGAAAATAATTAACTCTGCACTGAATAACAAAGCTGCTGAACCGAACGTGTCAGCCTTAAGCACTAATCAAGGCATAATTACAAACAAACAGGAAATTGCTAATTCATTAAATGACTACTTCACAACGATCGACACAAATATACAGTACCTTCCATTCCCTAATTCAGCCAATGACGCTCCAAGCATAGTTCGAAATGATAAAACTTTCTTTCTTCATCCCGTTGACCCAAACGAAGTTTGTGAAATCATTAATACACTAAAAAATACATCGTCATCGGGATATGATGGAATAAACACTATAATGTTAAAACATTGCAGCCCCATCATTGCGTACCCTTTGAGCGACATCATAAACACAATTTTTACGACTAACACTTACCCTGATGCACTCAAAATTGCTAAAGTTATCCCCATATTTAAAAAGGGGGGCAGGCTAAAACCGGAGAACTAGCGACCAATTGCGATTCTTCCTGTTCTTACTAAAGTAATCGAAAAACTACTACTAAAACGACCGAACAAGTTCTTTTCTGAAAACAATTTAATAACTCCCTCACAATATGGATATATCAAAGGAAGATCTACTGAACTTGCTTTACTTAATATGGTTGAAAGGACAAAGCAAAATATAGAAATGAAATTATTAACTATGAGCATTTTTGTGGACTTATCAAAAGCTTTTGATTTGCTTAATCATAACCTTTTAATACAGAAGCTAAGTGCATACGGAGTTCGCGGTGGGCCCCTCAATCTAATCAAAAGTTATCTTGCTAACAGGAATCAATTTGTCAACTTATCAGGCACAGTGTCAACCACAAAATCTATTTCCATTGGGGTTCCTCAAGGCTCAATTCTAGGTCCCTTTCTTTTTGTTGTATTTATAAATGTTTTGGAAGGTTATTTGAAACAAGATTGCGTTCTTTACGCCGATGACTCTAATAGTTTTTTATCTAACTCTAACGTCACAGAACTTTATGAAGAAGCTAACACTATTTTAGAAAAGCTAGAAAATTGGCTTACTTATAACAAGTTAGTACCGAATGTAACAAAACACATTATATTATATTTTGTGCAAAAAATAAGCAAATACTAGACACTCCCTTATTAATATTTGCAAACTATTAATTTAACCCGAGTGTATGAAACCAAGTTTTTAGGACTAACCCTAGACTACCAATTAACATGGCATCAACACGTAAAAAATACTACTAACGCGATAATAGAAATATCCCCATTTTATATAAATTACGTCATATATTTCCCATAAAAACCCTGCTAGTAATTTATCATTCCTTCATTCATAGTCATATATTGTACGGATTATCTGTTTATGGACTGACATACAAAAACACACTAAAACCATTAGAAACAGCTCAAAATACAGCCCTGCGAGCAATGCTTTTTACTAACAGACGCGAAAACACTAACTTTGCATACCCTTTACTAAATATTTTACCAGTTCATCAGTGCATCGAATATCGGATAGCCTTGTTAACATTTAATTTTCTAAACAACCACACAACCTGTTCATCGATCAAATTGACTCATCAAGACGCCGCGTATCCTTTCCGCTCTCATTTTCAAACGTCACTGACGGTACCACACATAAGAACTAACTATGGCACATTCACATTTACTTACATTGCAACCAAAATATGGAACTCGCTCCCACAAATGCTAACAGCAATGTCATCTTTTCATATGTTCAAAAAATCATTGCGTATACATATAGAATCTACACGATTCATAACATGATTTCACTGTTTCTTATGACTGTGCATCACATTGTTTTCTTATTCTCCTTTTCATCCTTTTTGTTTCGATTTATGATCACATTTGTATCATATCTCATTGTTACTGTATAGCTAATCTCTTTTATCTATTCAGTTCGTTCATGTTTGTTTACCGAGAGTTTTCTTTTTGCTTTGTATAACGTTGTTCTATTTGATACACACAATGTTGTTATTTCGTTCATAAAGTGCCACATAGGTCGCTAACACATTGTTTATTACCATGGGGTCCCTTCAACAGTTTTCTTTGAAAACTTTGGGAGCCCTGCCTGTATAACATCCTTTGTATTAACAATTGTTCTATAAATAAAATGCATTTTTGACTTTGACTTTGACTTGACTTTCAATTGGACGGGCGGCCCTCAAGCGACACATGATTGGCAGCTGAAAAATCCCCTTACGACGCCACTACTGGTTGGTTGTTTTTGTATTTCTCACGTTTTGTTATATCTTTGGAGAAAACGAACGTGATATTCAGATTCACTGGATAAAACTACACTAGAATCAACCTCCATCTAGTTTTCTGAAAGAAGTCTTGCACTTCCCTTTAATAAGCCGACTCATCATTACAATTACAATTATAATACAAAGGACACCCAATAGCATGTCCCCTAATACGATACCACTGTATGGTTCCTTCCCCGCTTCCATCCTTCGGGAGAGACTCCCAGACATCCAGCGTTGCATTGGAATGCTGGATGTCAGCGAGTCTCTACATCAGCATTGGTTTGAAACAAGCATGATGTTTGGACACAAATCAGCTCTTGTCCGAGGTTTTCGAGGAGCACTAATAGCAGTGGCGAAATGTTGTGACGTGGTAAATTCAGTAGCAGGTATTTATTTCTAGAAGAATTGCATGCAGCAAAGCTGAACTTTGCTCAAAAGATAATTATAAATTCAATACTGAACAAAGGTGTCCCTTGAGCTGTCAGGCCAAACTCCCACTCTTGCCACTCAGGAGTTCCTAGCTTGTGCGTAGAGGATCAGCACAAACCAGATTCGTGCTGCGGGTGCACCTGCCATATAAAAATAGAATAAAATGAGATTAAAAATAAAAGAAGTTTACAATTCTTTGTAATGCGAAATTAGAGCGAAGATCTTGAGGAGGAGGATGGGAGGGTATGCCACTCCTTCCCCTCCCCTCCTCCTTGTCTTCTCCCTCCCATTTAGCGGGAAATTTCCCTAAATTTAGCAAGAAATTATCTCACTAAATTTAGCAGGCAAATTGATGTCACGTGACCTCAACACTAATTCAGTTTTCCCACTAAATGTAGCGGGGAAAATGACGTCACATGACTTTGTGTCACGTTAGCCAGAAACAAACACAGTTTCTCAAATAGATTTAGCTGCAAAATTAATGTCAAATGATCTCTACATTAATTCAATTTCCTGCCAAGTTTAGCGGGGCAGTTATGCCGATGGCGACGCTGTGAAACGGGCACCTAAGACCTGCGCCCTAAGAAACTTAATGCCTCACATGAAATAAAGTGATAATTAGAGATAAGACAAAGAAAGGAGAATCTAAGATACCGCTTTAATATCATTCCTTTTGTCCGTTCTCAAATATTTTGATTTCAAGAAATGTTTATCTCTTTATTCATACCCAGAGAACCCCTCCCAGTTTCAGCATGAATGCAATAAATCAATGCAGACTTGACCTTGTAAACCGTAATGCACATGAAAATGAATATTTGCCACAAAGTCTTGCATGGGTTGGTGGCTCATATCTCTAAATACATTTGTAGTGAGGAACGTTCTTGAATAAAACTTAGGCTTTGAATTTGACAGTTTAAATATCCATGAGGAACAATATATGTCACTGATTTTTTGTGACATATCCGAAATGGCGCAGCACCGTCATCCTTGCATACCTAAAAGAGTTTGCATTTTTGTTAGCATGGCATGTGCTATTCTGATATCCATACAGCCCTCTTTAACAAAAGTTTGTCTATAGAGCTCTTTCTGTGTTCTTAACTCACACGACAGATACGGTAGCTTGAATTCTCACTCGGCATCAACACTTCTATATACTGATGTAATAGTGAAAGACAAAATGTATGCGCTTGGGTACGGCTCAACAAGCACAGATGTGTAGAAAAGTACTGTCGAAAACTCAACTGTCAAAATAAAAATATTTGGTAGAATGTGGATACAATTATGAATATGGTCATAAATACAGATAGCACATTCAATATGAAGAATATGTGTTAGACGTACACTCAAAGAAACCTGTTGCATATATATTCATGCAAATTACTTCGGAGAACCAAGCGCTACAGCCTCGAGAGGGGGTTCCGTGAATGAGTCTACCGAAAATGATTGTAGACGGAAAACGCAGTTTGATCTGCGACAATGAGCGTTATATAAGCAGGTGACATGCCGTTGTTACTGTTACGGTGCCGACTGTTTCAAACTGTCAGCCGTGTCATTCGGAGAGTTCCCTTCGTACAATACAAGGTTTGGGTCTCTCGAATGCTTTGCGAGAAAGCTGATGAACTGGAAATATCTACCGTAGTTCTAGAAAAACTATTTCCAGAATCTTATCTCAATATAAAGTTCCCGCAGGTAGAGCTAGTCATTACGGATGATTGTGCCCACTGGACCACATAAAAACTTAATTTGCGACCTACAATATTTAATGGCTCAACCAACTCTGAATAAGTGGAACACTTGACATTAAAGATTGGTCTCACCATGACTCTTTGCAAAATTCCACATAATATTTTCCATGAATCTATGTATTTCAAGAAAACATTTGGTGCGAGCTGTTTAAAACATCATAACACTTTTTAACACTAAAAGAAAGCCTGTAGTGGGCCACAACTTTAGCAAATTTCACTTCATTATGAAGAGCAATTACACATATATGAACCTTTAATATAGACCTGCACTGAATTGTTTTCTTAAGTTGAACGCGCTATGCTCTGTTCACTATATAAATCTTTGCAAAGCCGACAATGTCCAGGTTCCTGCTTTTTATATTTCACATCTCCCAACTGCTCAGCACGATAGGTACGTAAGATTGATGACACC
>JABSTQ010004287.1:0-17898 GCA_013358835.2 Ixodes persulcatus
TTACGTGAATAGTTTGGGTTTCCAAATTCTAGCTTGAGGAATTCAATACCTCAAAATAAAATGGAAAAGATGCAAACGAGTAGAGTTTTACATCGTATAGAATATAGTATAAGCACGCACATGGTAAGCTGATTAAGACTGAAACAGCGCTACATTTTACACTAGCGTTGAGCGCATCGAAAGTTGAGGGTTTATCAAAAGCTAAAGGTTGTACACATATACTGCTCAAGCCGTTATGTTTGAATGTTCATAGTACTTTACTATTCTCAGTTTAGGTGCAAGTTTATCCTGATTGCGTACAACAGAAAGAAGGAAACATTCTGACTCTGGGTTGATAAAAAAAAAACTCCATTTGCTGACAGCTACCAATCATCTCGGCGTCGGTTATGAGTATTCACGGCATGCCAACGGTCGGGTGCTTATAAACAAGTTTTTCCCATGTGATTTCATACAATCACAATTATTCTTGACAAACAACATTGTTTACTGACGCAAGCGGCCGAAAATGCAGTTTAGAATATTTTGTATTAATTGTGGCACACGTGACAAATCGCATGCAATTTTTTTTTTTTTTTTTACAATTCGCGAAATAGAATGTTCCTGGGTTCCCCTGTAAAAATGATTTTAGACTTTTATTGAAAACGTGTTGACTTCTTGTTGGCTCTGATTACTTTCTCTTGACCGTCACTTTTATTGACAAGGTCAACAGTAAGTTCTTAACTTTGTGTTGAAACTTTGTTTATGATTTTCTTCAGCTTGAGTCAAAAGAAAAGCTGTTGACTTTGTTTTAACTTTATGTTGATTTTTTATCTTCTTACTTCCTGTTGACAGTGTCATCGGAATGACTGCAGAAGTTCTGTTTACTTCGTGTTGAAAATGTTCAGTTGACTCTCTGTAGCCAGTGGCAATAAAAAAGCTACAGACTTTCTGTTGACTTTTTATTAAAAAATGTACACCTAGACTAGATATCAAAAGTCATAAAGTTTCTATATAGTCCATGACAAGGTGAGAAGGGGGGGGGGGCAGCTTCAGTTGTCCCGCCTCCAGCGCGAGCCTCCTACCTTTGACAACGCTTCGGCGTTCGTGCACTTCGAGCGCGCACGTCCAGTCAAAGCACGACGGAAGGCATGGGGCACGTGCATTCCGTCGTGTTCGGAAGACATGCCCTGCCGTTCTCACTTTGTAAGTAACTATAGTGACTTTGATGACATACTTCGGGACCATATTCAATTGTCAACTTGTAATGAAAAGCAAAATTACTATTTTAAAGTTGAGAAATTGTCTTGACTCGCTTCGCTGTAAGTGGTGGTATGCAGAAAAGCGATAACATTTCTTCTAGAAGCCATTTCTGGATGTTGCTTTAGGGACTGCGCTAAATTATTATTAGTTTACCAATACTTTTTAGTACGGGATGTCATCCACGAACTTGAAAACACTGTTTTCTCTTTGACAGACTTTCTAGGAAAACGATCGCATACTTGGGACCTTAATAAGTGCTGGGGGTGGTCAGCGGCCAAATGATTCCTTCAAGATCTAGGCAAAATAAAGCTCTAGAGCAGCCAACAGGACGGTGATTCAGGTGTTTATTTCTTCATGGTGTTTCTGTGTGTGTTCGTTTCTGATGTGATTTTGTGGGTTGTATGTAGTAGTGTCATCAAATATCACAGGGACACCATTTACTAACCAAATAAAAAATCTAAAAACATTCGCGTTTTTTATTTTATTTTGTTGCAGCCAATTTCTAGCAGAGTGGAAAGCCGTGGTAAGCTTCCAAAACTTCGTTAAATGAATAGCTAAGCTCTAAAGATTATTTTTCTTTTTCGACGGCTGTAGCTTTTTTTTTTACTGAAAAGCTGTAGCTTTTCACTTGCAAAGCCGCAGCAAAAGCATCTTGGAGGCGACAGAAAGTTTGTTGACTTTTTGACTACAAAGTGGGCCAATATTCAAAAGAAAGTCAACAGAAAAGCTAGAGAAAGTCAGATGAACAGCAATTGCCATTTTATATCCTCAAATGACGTTTTAAACAGCTTTTCAACAAAAAAGCGTCACCGTTTTTTTTTGTTTATTTTTTTGTAAGGATTAACTTGGTCTCTAATGCATGTAGCACACAAACGATTACGAGCTTAATCGCAGTTGAAAACGAAAACAATCATAATAAATGAAAACTGAGGGCATTAGAGATATGCAGAAGCTAAGCTTTGTTTCGATAGTTATATTACCAGCAAAAGTATATGGTTTTACCTTGCGTGTGAAGCGGAACATACAAGCGCGAACATGCTGCCCTGCACTACTCTTCCAGTGAGGAAGCGCTCCGTTCAAACCACGGAGCTCGCTCTTATAGCTTTTGGTGCGCTGAAACCTTTTAAAACACAAGCATAATCAATTCTATTATTTAATCTCTTTTTTATTAAGGGCGCCTATGTCTTTTTGTTTTACTTTTTACCGTTAACGTGTCATTTTTTTAGTTATATTATAATTTTCCAGAAGTCCGACAACTATAGTTTGTTTCATAAGAAAGAACCGCATAATCGCAGATGTAGACAAAAAGATAAGAAAAAAGAACGCGAACACGCGAACGCATAATCAAAATGCAATGCATCGGCGCATTCGAGATTAGTTGTTAGTTTTTAAGGGAGCAAAAGTTTCGTAGGGCTACATTGTTACTCATTGTAGATTGTAAAAAGTGCCGTGCAACTGTTAGCTCGTGGTCTTCAACGTCCATTACGCACTATATGTGATACACAATCGCACGACGGTAGGATGCAGATGTGCGATAGAAGCCAGGGTCTCTGCAGAAGCCACTCGACAAAGGTGTTTTTTACAAGTACCGCCAACCATTGTTGTGGAAATGCGCAAGAGACGTACCACAAGCGGGTGCTCCGCCGCCATTCACTTTTAAGAGGGCGCGGTACCTCTATTTATTCGTCCGTTTCAGCCACCAGATGGCGCGCGGCTCGCGACGTGGTTGAACGCGCGACTTCTAGATGGCGCCAGTATCGGAGTGTGAAAAGGCCCGCGTTATCCGCTGCGTGAAATAGATCCCCGAAATGTGTCGTGTTCTCCCGGCGGAGGAAGCTTCTCCCTCCCTCGCGCGCGCTTGGTATGTCTGTGGTCAGTCAGCTCAGTGTGCATTGCATCGGACTTCAGTGATAATACGCGCGGTGGCCGAGTCCGGCCTCTGTGCTGGGTGATGCAGTGGGTGGCGCTTGTTTCTGTTTGGAGGTAGGAATAAAAATGTCGGTCCCCTTTCTTACGACGCTCGTTTCTATAGCTTGGGTGTTCTATCTCAAGTGACGTACAGTACCGCCTTTTCGAAATCGTCCTTTGCGGCGAGCGATTGAGAGTCAGGTTAGCGTTTTATTTTGGTCAGCACTACACGTTCAATGAAGACCTCGGGCGGCGATGTAAATGCGTTTTGCTCCCCAAAGTGTGTCCAAGGTGCGCAGTGACAATTGGAAATGGTATTGAAGGCGCGCGACCGTCGGTTGGTAAAATACGTGCGTTAGATTCACTTTTTCAGTCTAATCATTTTTGCCAACGTCTTTTATCTGTTTCGACAAATGACATGGTCGAGTCTATTGATAACCTTAGCTAGACTGAACGTACGGAGTGTCCGGGCTTTAAATAAATTTGCTTCGTTTATGTGAATGAATAACTGTTTTCTCTTTTCGGTGCTCGGTGCTATGCAAAAATCGCTTAGATGTTATGGTAGCGTAGTGTGGCGGCGTTTTGCACGCTGACTCGGTATGGCATTCGCTGTGCACACACGGTATGTGTTCAGATGGAATGTGTCAAATCGTATTTCCGATCGATATGGTGGATTTACTTTGCTACAGTGGTAATTATATTTTCCTGATTTAAACTGGTTCTTCCTTGATCTTAGCCTAAGTTAAAATTCGAGAGTGAAGACAGACTTAGCGTCGTAACATCCGTAATGCACAGAAAGAAATTAGTACTTTGAAAGAAAAACAAAAGGATACGAGGCGGCTCGGTGTTATAGAATTAATGAGTGTACGAAGGATGCCATCGTACGTTTTTTGCATGTTGAACACTCCGCATCGCTGGGAAACGCTCAAGGTACCAGCGAAGACAACGAGCTGGCGTGAAATTTCCATCGAGCGGAAAACGAGCGCCACTTTTGTCATGCGCTTTCATTTCGATATGGGGCAAAATGCGCGCGAAATAGTAACAAGTAAGGCAACAAAATTTAGATGTTGGGTCTGGAACACCGCCAGACTCAGCCGTGTTGGGGGCATCTCTCGCGAGTCAATACGTCAAAGGTATTGCGCGTCGAACTGTAGGTGTGAGTTATCCATTTGAGCGAAACCTTGATTTCACAAAACTATTGTGCGTTAGAAATATGCATCGTATTAATCAGCTATTACTATACCCTATCTCAATAATAGCGCACAGTACTTGGAAGCCACGAGCGAGAAATAAATGAAAGTTGATTTTGTTAAACAATCGCGACGTGGAGACCCATAAAAGAGTGTCCCGATAAAAAGAGAGCTTCCCCTTCTCTTCAAGTACATGGGTTACGCTCTCAATCCTGCACCTGTGGTAACACTGCAGGTTCCTAAATCGTCTTCCCTGAAGAACACAGTAGCCTTCAGAATTGAGGGGTGCTACGCGAAAGCGAGCGACATGTCAGGGGAACGAACGCGAGGTGCTCCGGGTTTTGAAAACGCTCCTGATAAAAAAATAACAAAGTTTTTTTGTCGAGGCACTTTTTTTTTCGTCCCTATTAGCGCAAAAACTACCATAAACTAAAAAAAAAATAGTGGGCATACAACGACAACGCACCCACTGGGACCCGAGTCAAAGCAAGGACAACTAACTACTAAAAGGAAAAAAAAAAATCATGTTCGCAAACATAGACAGAACGCATCCATCGAAAAAAATGAATCCCCTGCTGGTTCTGCCAATCTCGTTGTGCGTCTGTCAAAAGCCACAAAGAAGGAAGACAATCAGCGCCTACACTCCCCCCCCCCCCCCCTAAAAAAAAGAAGAAAAGAAAGGTTTTTTTGGACGCCCGCAGTGGCCCAAGCGATGACCTTGGAAGGGTATGCGATCGTAGCACGTTTGTCCCGCGGCAGTTCCCCTGTCTCAAATGCCCACGGTCCGTTTCCCCCAAGTACCAAAGTCCCCGTCTTATCTTCCCCGATTATCAACTCCGCAGTTATTCTGAGTCATTCCGATGCTTTCCAACGTTGAAAAACTGTTAGACGAATATTTGCACACAAGTATACACTGTTCGCAGAACTGTCTACAGTGCTAAAATTCAAAAGCGCTGTGTTGGATTCGGGAACTCGTGTAGGTCTAGCTTATTGTTGGAACATTTTTTTTTTTCGCTCGATGAACTCCACAAAACTTGTAAATATTACAATGGACTTTTCAGAGAACGATATTAGATGTCCGGGTCCCAGGCGATCGGACAGGTCGCAATTATAGGTTGATTGAACATTTTATTTCATAATCACAATCGTATCATCAAGGGCGCGCCATTTCCTCATCACTTCTACGAACGGAGTTGCTGTATTCGTAGCACACGTAGACGGAAACGGTTGAGACTGCTCAAATAATACCTTCTTTTGGCAAGTACTGCGCAGCGATTAAACACAATGCCTCTAACATAAACATGCTGCTCCACATGTGTATTCACAAGACGTAATAGATCGTTCTCCCAACTTCGTTGAAATGGGCATGAAAGCGCGTAACCGTTACTTGGTTGAAGTTCTACTTAGAGGTAAAGTGTTTACCATAAAAAATCGTTAATTATTTATTTTTTTCCGTTCCACTACAAAACTCGGTTCCCTTCAAAATTATGTTTTTCATGTCGTCTCCACAGCGCTTTTACGTCGGTAATTTCGTGTTAGAAAACATCACATAATGTGCGGAAAAAAAAAAAACGGTACGATCGATGCTGCATAGCCTCTTTTTCGTGGACATTAAAAACAAAGTAGTTGTCTTCACTTCGCACTGCATGTTTTGGCATGGAAGTTCCTATTTAATTATGATTTCTTCACTTTCTTAAACAAATGTACAGTTATTTTAAGTACCAAATTACGAAAACGTCCAAATTGCATAATTGCTTTTCGTTGGGACGCCATGACGACAGTGACAGTTGCGTTCGCTTGTGCTTTTCGCCAGCATTTCTACGATGAATCACCAGGATCGCGACATGCAGCAGCATTAGACTGCGACATCTGTGACGTCATTTGGTGCCCCTTCGGGACCACTTTTGATGTATGGTCAGCATAGGACGCTAGACACACCAGTCGGATACGCGCTGCGCCTAGAACTGCTCCTAAAAGTAGCTGTCACGTGCTTTGCTCCGCGACTGTGATTCCCTCACAGCAGTTCTGACCTTTGAAGTTTGCCAAGTTACGGTGAAACGGAGTATAGACAAAACAGACAGGAAACGAGCTGCCAGCATACGCTAGTCAAACTTCCAACAGAAAGGATTAGTTTCTCCCCAAGCTGGACGACAGTTATCGGGCATTTTTAGGGCTGCGAAGCTCAAAATCACGCGTACTCAATAAGATTTTTTCTCTCGCGTGTTTGTGATTTTTACAATGTCCTGCAAGCAAAAAAGCAAAAAAATAAAAAAAAAATATGGTGAAGTCACTCCGAGGGGGTACCGATAACTGCGAGCCACGAACATGAATGATTCGCTAACATCCGTCAGGAGTGCGAACGGTAAATCGTCACGCAAACATATTCTCACAAGCTGCAAATATTTATTTGGTTTAGCTAGTAGAACATACTAACGACATGTGATTATTATATACAAGATACCATTTATCGGTTCTTCAAGACCATTTCCCTAGTCTGAACGGTCGCTCTACGGGCCGCGGCTGCACGACCACGCCCCTGCCCTCGCCACGGAGGCTGCGTGGGCGAGGGCAAAAAGCCGTGTTCTCGATAAACTACGGAGCTACGTTGTGTCGTCTGTTACTGTACCGCCAACAGGAGAGCGATAGCTCTGTGTGTTCCACAGACGCGTTTTGCGGTATGACTCTGTACGTCTGTCCTAGAGGAAGATAAAAATATAGGCTCTGTGACCCCCCTCCTAAGCTAGCAAAAACAAACAGAAGTATACTCGTTTAGACTGAAAGGTTTCCGAAATAGTGGCCAGACATTGGAAAAGCATATGTCGCAAAACTTGGTTTGTGAAATGTCATTATTTTTTTTAGCAAGAAATCACCTGCTCACCACTGGGACGACGAAATCGTCACTATTTATTGCGTCAGGTGTGTTTGCGCTCATGAAGAAAAATCTGAACACATCCTTCTCCCTACGTCCTATGTCGAATAACAAACACTTTTTTTTTAATCATGTATGTACAAATAACTCATTTATTGCTACACTTGTATATACACGTGAATTAAACGACGTCAAACCGCATTTGTGATTAGATCTTGATGTCTACACCAACTACATTCATATTTTTTTAGGGCTTCATTGAACGATAACTTCACCAATAGTTAATGGAACACGATGGCTCGATCTCACCAAAAACCTCAACGTGCGAAGCTTCCACAGACGGTCGCTTACGAGTATTCTCAATGTGGGATTTCAGAAGCTTTCGCTTGCCATAGGGAGCTTGCTTTCGACTACAGCACTGCACGGGCCCGGGAAGTGCGGAGCGCGCTGCTGTGGGGAGAGGTTGACTTACAAGATGACGTGTTACGTGATCACGTAAGATGACGCGTCACGTGATCACGTAAGCTGACGTCATTTCGTATAACGTGATCACGTAAGATGACGTCATTTCCTGTAACGAGATCACGTAAAATGACGTGTTTGTGTCACGTGATCATGTAAGATGACGTCAGTTCGTATCAGGTGATCACGTAAGATGACGTTTTAGTGTCACGTTATCACGTAGGACTACATGATTTCGTGTTACGTGACACGAAGGAGGTAAGGAGGAACTAATGCTCACGCATTTCCATCGGATGAATCCCATTGATCGCTCCACTCCCATTTTTTTTTTTTCGTTTTTGATTTTGCTTACGCGGTTGGGAGCGATTGAAGGCTGGTTCACACATTTTCGTTTGACTGCGACTGCAACCACTTGACACCTGCTTACAACCAGAGGTTGCTATGGCTACAGTTGCCTCCAGCATAGACATGCCTGAGCTTGAAAGGCACGCGTCGTACTCGAGCGGAACTGAACGCAACTGCACTACACGCTGATTCAAGATTTCGGGCAACACGTAAACATGTGTTGGTCCCCAAAATGTGTCCAAGGGGCACAGTGGCGATTCATTGAGAAATCGTATTGAAGGCGCGCGAACGTTTGCTGGAAGATACCCACGTTAGACTCACTTTCTATTCTAATCATTTTGGTAATGACTTTTATTTGTTTCAACACATGACATGGTGGACTCATAAACTTAGGTGGACTGAAACCACAGATTGTACGGTTTCTTGATTACTTGCTTCGTGCATGTAATTAAATAACTCTTGCGTCTTTTTTATTTGACGCCGTAACAACCGTAATGCGAAAAGAAACATATGAACTAGGAAAGATTAGGACACGAGGTGCCACGATGCTATGAAAGTAGTGAATATACGACGGATGCCATCGTACATTTTTCACTTGTTGGACGTTTTACAAGTGGAACGTCGCGTTTATATGCGGTTGAAGATAATATAACATAGACAAGGCTTCTAGATCTATTGAAGGAGCTTTTTCAGAAGAACTGATGCTCCCACTTTGTTTGTGGTATTTGAACGCTCCCACTTTTTTGTGGTATTTGACGAGCTCGGTAGTTTTACAGAGCCAGGCGGGAGAGAAGACGGTGTACATCGAACATAGATATCATATAATAATATCAAGGAAAAGGCCCAGCATCTTCCTAGGCTTTGCAGTCGCCTCGAAATGGCAATACACGGAAGCAGACATCGTCGGTCTCGGTGAGACAAAATAGCAAGTTTTCTCTGTCATAAACGCAAAAGCTGGTAAAACATCATTTGCAATGACAATATTTAGTGTCCTATTGCTTTATTTCCGCAGAAACAACCGGCGAAAGTCATTTTATCAGAAACAACTCACGCTGACAAACAGTTGAACAAAGGCAAAGCGTAGATGCAAAGCGAGCGCGCTTCGCCTCGTTCTGTATCTCGGGACCGACGATGTCAGCGTCCGCAATTCCCCACTATCCGCTGCTGTCTTTGCCCCGCTGACCTCGAATAGACGCGGTAACCGAAGTCACATTTTCCCCTCACTGCATGGCAGCCTTCCAAATACATCACGGCTGGAGAACTGCGGTGGGTTGCTAACTCCACAAAACAAATCTATTTACTATATAAAAACATAAATCTCGGGACGCACTGCAATATCCTGAGTCATTACCCACCCCAATTTTTGGGTTTCTGCTCTCAGCTAACGGTCAAAATCGAGAGTGAAGTCGCACCTGTTGCCATACCAACCATAATGCACAGAAAGAAATATGAACGGGGAAAGGATAAAATACGAGGTACCATGGTGTTGTGAAAGTTGGAGATAGCGAGATTTAGCAGGCCGTTTTTCTCCTCTGTATCGGTATCCCCAAAGAAGGCACCGCAACTGAGCATTCACGCCTCCAGTCTTTTCTGCATAGTTCAAGGTCTCGTGGCGGATTACGCAGAGCTAAACTGGCGCTTAGCGGGTTGTGGAAACGATCTGCTGAAACTCCCTATACACGAACTCATCTCTGTTACGTCACGGCGCGGTGGTGGCGCATCAGGCGCACTTCCGGTCTGGGGCTGTGGGCAGAAGTCCCCATGCCAGACATGTATTACTGCGTTGTTTTGAAAGGAACCAGACAAAAACCTGCTTCTCGTCAAAACGCCGCGACTGGGGCCATTCCGAAAGTGTTGAGAAAGGTTTGAAGGTCAGTTTTCATGTGCTCGGTTCATCCGAGAATCTGAGGCCAGATTCACGAAACGATCTTACGCAAAAAATATGCGTAAGACAAAACTTAAGAACAAATTCGTATTCACGAAACGAAATTTTCGTAAGTTTTGCGCAGGTTACGACGAAATCCTACGACAGCTCCGAAGCTGTCTTACGCACTTCTTACGATCAAATCAGCATGGCCGACAGCGTCGCGGCTGGTCGCGGTCGCGACGACCAACGGACGTTTATTTTTCTACGTGCGCTTCTCACGCGTCCCGACTTCAAGCAGCAAGAAAAAAGTAAAATTACTTGAAACAAACCACGACGAACAAGAACGCTGGATCCACAAACACCCGGGAAAAGCTGACCAAGTGAGCTCGGCAGATAGGCCTAGCAGGCACTCTCGGCGCAGCGGTGCTCTGACGGTTTTTGGCCAAGACCGTCTGCCCACGACCGGCTGGCGTGCTGAATGGAATAAGTATGCCCGCGCGACCCTTGTGAACCCTTCCCGTATCGCTGACCTCAATTTTAGATTAAGAGGTCAATCTCTTCCTCTTGTCATCTCCTAGTTTTCCGAGGCAGCGGTGACGAACGCTGTCGTCGAAAAGGGACTCTCATCGATTATATCTCTTTGTTTTGTGTGATATAGAGCTCAAATAAACGACGTATGGATTACCTTCGCCACACGGTATGTGCACTTTGTTATTAGTATTCCATTTCGCGGTCCCGCAGCGCGAATCCAGCACTTCGATCAAACGCGCGCGTTCTCTCCGAGTGTGAACAGGTATTACGTGGCTCTTGCTGACACTCTCGTAGTTCAAACGTATCTTTTTTAACGTCGGCTCGCTCCTGCATCTCCGAGGCCGCGAAAAAACGCCGCGGCAATTTGTTTCCATCTACGTCGCTTTGCAAACGACTGACACGGGCCGTCTTATACCAACGATGACAGCTGTGTTGACTTCGTAGCGATCGAGTTCGTCGCAGTCAACGGAGGCGGTTACGCATCCCGGCCTCGGCATTCGGGCGCGTTTAAATCGTGTTAGCGTCGACATATCACTGCACGGACACGAACCCCAGACAAGCGGTGGCAGGAAGGTCGGAAGGCCGCCTGTGTTTGTTATTAAAAAATCCACGTGCTCCGAACGGCTCCGAACCATGCCGAGCTCTCCGATTGGTTGTTCGTGCTGCCGAAGACGCGTCGCCATAGCAACAGCACCGGTATGTTCTAGTTTCTCCGTACGAGAACGCCGCTTTCCTCCTCTCACTTAAGAACGCGTTCGTGAATACCGATTTCTCCTCTTCTTACGATGTTCTTAACTTACGAACTTCTTAGCTAAGTTGTCGTAAACTAAGAAGCTCTTCGTGAATCTGGCCTCCGGATACGTGCCGTAAAAAGGGAAAAGCAGACGCCGTCGGACAACGATTGCTTGGGCGGGAAGCACTTTGGTTGAATTCACGGATACTTGTGGTCATCAGATTTATTTGTTTTGTTCCAACATGAACGCCAGTAAACCATCAAGTTGTGCGGACCACCTGCGGACTACGTTCAGTGCGTCTTCAAGTTCAAACGGCCGCCTGATCGTTCGATCTGTCGTCTGCTCTTTCGAACGTTTCCGCTTGTCGTCTGCTCTCTTAGACGACGCCGGCCCGTAGATCAAATGTTGGCCCGGTACTTGCGATAAGAAGTAAGTGCAGGCATCAAAAGACTAAAGTTTGAAGGTTGGTAATCAGGCTCGATGTAAACAGTAGATACAAGGAGATGTGGATCATTGTTACCAGTGACCATCACCGACTTGTTATGCCTAATTCACTTGGTCCGATTCTGCTTGCGATTTTCCGACGTCGACCATCTCAGCTACGGTTCACGCTTTTGCAGCCCGAGCGGCTTCGCGACTGAAAATTGCGAGCGAAATCTCATCATGCGAATCAGGCTTTAGCGTACATACTACGGCGTCCACGCGGAATGAATCGCCACATGTCACATTATTCACGCGAAGTTTTGCGGTGTAACGAGCCTCGGTAATTTCGCTGACGCCGCTCAAGTAGTCGGACATCGCCAGGAAGACGTAGAATCAACACTTTGAACGCGAAAAAGGGCAAAGGGACTCACACTGACGTCGACAACATCGCATTTCAATGGTTTGTTTATGGGCGACGGCGGGCTTCTTGCCCACACCCTCATCGCGCATGCGCGGCGCCGGTGGCGTCCGCTAGGGGCGCTCCGGTTTGTTTGTAAACATGAGTTGGTGTATAATTCTCCTCGCTCTATTCTTCCGAACTCCCTTTCCCTTCTCAGCCCTTTCATGCTCCCTTCTTTCTTGCCCTAGTCCAGTTTCCCCTACAAAAATATGTTTTGAAGTCGAAGTAAATAAATATTGTTGCAGTTCAGGGTTGCCTTCTGGCGCTTTGGCCTTTTAGCGACTTCATTATCCGGTGTTCAGCATTTCGATGTTTGTTATTTTGATAATGCGAAGTTTTGAACTGCACAAATCACCTCTATTCACCAAGGAAAGAAAAAGAATTCTCAGGACGAACTTTAATATTCTGAGTTGATAAACATCCGCCGGTGACGAAAATACAAAATTGGTTACAGCCAAAAAACTCCGGTGGTTGGAAATATTCGGCCTGGGTAAAACTAAAAAACTCCAGTCGGTGAATGTTCCCGCCCCAGCGACGGCTAGTTTCTTCGAAACGCCTCCTCTGTAGAAGTTTGTGAAACATGTTATCTCGTCGATCCTCCATCCTTCCGGTGCCTATTCAGAGGTCGGTGTAGTTCTTGGAAGACAACGCCAACAACATTAGTGTCGTCCGGAACTATTGACCTTAGAAACGCGCCTCTTCGCTTGGGGAACTGAGATGCGTTGATTGTTATTTGTTTCTTTTGCCTACTACAGACCATTCCAAAACTCGCCTTCTGGGTGCCACCAACTTTGTCTACTGGGCTGTGAAGCGCGTTCGAGCGTGCGCAATAGCTCTCTAGGCCAAAAGATTGTACACTGCGTATACGTTCACACCTCAATGACTTAGGCATTTTTCGTCGGGATAAATGCTCCCACGAGAAGAAAAGCGTATGAAATATGTGAATTGAATTCGAAATTTGAAATGTTCTTGTCCAATCACATTTTTCTTCCTCGGTTAGCAACGCTTTTTAGCGTCATCACGAGACGTTCAACCATAATACACTGGTGTTTAAAAAGTAAGCGTCGAAAAACATGCGCCGATTTTTGGTAAAAAATAAACACCGGAAAAACATACCCTAATCATTACCCATGCCACCTTTTTGGCAATATGTGAATTTCCAGAAGAACAGCGAGTTATCACCCTCCCCTAGAAATACCCTGGCTACAGAGCAGGCGACCCGTTTTTCCTCGCGTCAGATTGCGGTGACCACGAAACGTATGGAGGTCACAGGACGTCCGTGAAAAATATAAAGAAGGCAAAAAACGATCTACTCTGTGCACGTTTCATCTCCAATTTCCCCGACCCCAAGGTCGAAGGACGTTAGTGTGAAAGATAACAATAAAATAAAACTTTGTGTCAAAAAAACAAAAACAAAAAAAAAAAACCCCACGGAGATCTATTTAGCGATAACCAGGAAAGCGAGACACGCACACTGACGCCTCGGCGTGCAGAATGAAACAGGATACGGGCGCGCGCGGAAGAACACCTTGCACAGTGCCGATCCGGCCGATCGCCGAAAGGACGATTTCGCATTTCGTGGACAGCGAGCGCCTCCTCACAGGAGAGAGAGGTACCTTAAAAACAATGAAAACAAGCACCGACACCTTGGGTCTTTATATTCGCTGTAGTTACGGAACAGATCGACCTACGTGAATAATTTTGATATTATTCGATTCCGTAATAAATTTAGAAGACATTCAATGAAATACTTTTTTCGTTTGCATTGAAATAATTTTGTAAATTCGCTCCGAACGTAAGAGTGCCGAATTAGCCGATTTTGACCATTTTCATGATTTTTTAAAGAATATAACCAAATTTATAATAAAACATTTGTTCCATTTAATGTCTCGATAATGCCTGAATGTCTTTAAAGCCGAAATTTTCAAGAAGATCCGCGCTGCCGTTATTATGTGAGAATTTTTCTAAGTTGGCGAAAAACCTCATGTATTCTCTATGGGGCTCTGACGTGCGCCCCCTCTTAAGGGCCAGTCATTTAAGTGCTGCGCCGCCACTTACCTCCAAGGGCCGCTCGAGACACGGGCCTCGTGCACCATGGCGCATTTGACGTTACTTGAAAGACGAACCCAAACACATCGAGGGCCTTTAGTCCCTACAGGCTCTGCAGCGAGAGCTCCGTGCTTTGAACGGAGCTCACACTCGCGCATTTCACCACGTGTTCTGATCTGCGGTACCACAACACCCTCGGCCAAGGATCCCCTACCGCACCTGGTTTAGCCTGTGAGCTAAGCGAAATGAACTACGCTTAGAGTATTGGCACTATTTTCCCCGATATTGTTGTGGGCACCGCCATCTTGGTAGTTAGTGCATAGCAAACGGAACTACTGATCGTCATAATTCAAACGCGCGACTTCCTCCGCATTTGTTACGGTGTTAGGAAGCTCACGCAATATTGATTTGCTTTGTCGCAAACTGTTTAAACATTTGTGGAAGACGGAAAAGTGTTTCCAGTGATTCCAGATAAAGCTTCAGAAAACTGTCAACCATCATTTTAAGCACCAAGGTTTGTTTGAACCGTAGCTTATTGAGTGGCTCTAATTTAGCCTCACCGCACAGGCACAGAAAGATAACGAACTGCTTGACCTCGCGATCTTAGCGCTGCTTCAGTGGCTTCATCAAATCTAGAGCTTCTTTAGTGGCAGTAATCAGCTCGTAGAGTTGGCTGCGATCCGAGATAAGGTAAAGCCAAGGAAATATTGAGATCTTATGGTTTTACGAGCCAAAGCAACAAAAATCACGTAACACGCCCAATAAGAAAAAAGAAAAAAAAAAACGCGGGCTTATCTTTACTGATTCGAGGCCTTTTGACGTGCAACCGAAACTCAGATTGGCCTCCGTCAGGTGGCAGTCACCTCGGCCGGCATTTAACCCCGACAAATATAGGCCAGCGCGTTCGCTCAGAGGAACTGAGAGGTTTTAATGCTTTGTATTAATATCACTGACACTTAAGAGCCACCGAGGTGGTTTTCGAAACATAATATAGTATAACCATTCCGATAAGCATAGTATGATTGCGAAAAAGCTGTTGCAAGTGATAAAAACATTCGAACGTTTTCACAAACGTGGCGGAACTCCTTTCATGGCGTCCATTTCATTTGTATCGCTTCAGGCATGTGTAGCGACGCGCAGCAGAACGCGAGCAAAAGCAGCTGTGGTGCACCCGCAGCCTCGCGCTTGTTGTTCTGATATCTATGGCTCGCTAACTGCGGGCATCTTAGAGTCACTAAATAAGCTACGCTTTCAGAGTACCGCATTCCTTTTCTTTGGAATTTTGCCGACAATACAGTCGCTCTATTCAACAATATTCTGGTTCGCTGCGGCATCATTGGACAGCGGCAGTCACGTGAGTCGCCATTATCATCATCGCGATTTTTAACGCCACCATCTTGGGTCTAGCGATCCGATGCCTACTGCTGTTTTACTGTTTACTGCGCGCGCACGCTGAAGTCCGTCACTCAGCATGCATTTTTACTTCTTACATCGAGATACGAACAACACGACCTTGGTTCGCTGCCACAGCTGTGGCTATGGCAGCTGGCGGAGGCGATGGCTACAGCTCGGCTTGGCTTAGCTACAGTCACTCCTTCATCTGCGTGTGGACCCAAGATGGCGGCGCCTGACGCGCTTCAGACGCGTACGTTGGGAGTTTCGGTACCTGAAAGCGTAGCTTTACTTAGTGACTCTAGGGCATCAGGGCATCTGACACCCTGACATCTGGCGCTTTTTGTCTTTCACGTGGCGTTCTAAGCGGCACACGACGAAAAATGCACATCAAGGTGTTCTTGAACACGTGTCGCCATCTGTATTTTATATTAAGAAACTGCAATTCACCGTAACTGAACGGGCAAAGTTTGAGGTCTAATTACATTCTTAACGTGTAATATATCAATATAGAAGTTTCAGAAAATGTAATTTTGAAGGATGCGTCATACTTTAATGACTCATAATTTTGAATATTTGACGTGATTCTGTTTTTATAGCACCATAAATATAGATTATTTTAAACTTTTTTATGTTAAAATATAAATTACCTGTACAATTTGTTGCTTACTTTTTAATTCATTATATCCGACCAAACGCTCAAGTAAAATATCTTAAACGACGGGACGTTATAACTCGAGGAACAATTTTTTTCTCTATTAGAGACTGTGATCTATTAAAAGTTAAATAATTAAATAACCACTAAAGATATTCGTAAAATTAAGACATTAAAGTATTGTTAAAAACTGCTCATTAATTTGACATTAACTTCATTATTGTAGGATACATAGAAAGAAAGTTGTCAACCGTCAAAAAAGCACCAAAACGTCATGCACTGTGAGGTGCATGACGAATATCAGCCTCGTTTAAAAATGATCCTTACTTGTCCATGGTCGCTTTGAAGCCGGTGGCGCTAAGAGTGCGATTCGACCGCAGTTGCTCGTGGGCAGGCGACAAGGAAGTACCAATATCGAACGCCGCTCTTTCGAGATGCTTGTGAACTGGCAGATCTAAGAGCGTCGGTCCGGACCACGGTGGTCCGAACGAGGGTACCTAATGTCCTCCTGTTAAGGCTGATGATAGCCATTGTAGTACCCGATGCCGACGGCATGTGCTCACGAAAGATACGAAAACAAAAAGGCCAGAAACAAAATGACACTGTAGCACAGTTGACGCTAGTAGCGAGTCCAGGTAGACACTCTTTCACGCGCTCCAAAATAAAAAAAAAATAAAAATAAGGTTCCTAACTAAATGGCCAGATGTCAAGTGTTGGAGGTAACGCGTTACTGGTAACGCGTTACATTTTTCGCTAAGGCAGTAACGTACTCGTTAGTATTCTGAATGACTAACGAGTAAAGTATTTTCGTTACTTTTCTACGGTATCGGCTATCAAATTACGTGACTCGTTAGTCGTTACTTTTGACCAAAACTGGTGAAATACATTAGGTATTTGGGAAAAGGTCACGACGCCTGATCTAATGTTTAGAATAGCAATCTTGTGCATAAAACTGGAGACGTTAGGCTAACTAAATTTAGGTTACTAAGCGCAATGGAGGATCTAGCTTCTCTGCTCAAGGGGCAACTACAGGGTGTCACAAAAAAAAAAAAAAAATTACACATTCTTTTTTACCGCAAAAAAAAACTAGGCATCGCCGAACGCTCATTCTCCGCCCAAAGATAGCGCTAGAGGTCACAACCAGATGCCAAAGTTTCAGCCCGATCCGATATCTATTCAAAAGTTATAAGCGATTTTCTGAAAAGTTCAATGGGAAAATGGAGCCCATTTTCGCCCGTTTTCGGTTTCTGGTGCCATAGAGCCCAAAGTATTCGAAAACTCCGCCGGCCGCCATTTTCCCCCTTGAACTTTTCAGAAAATCACTTATAACTTTTGAATAAGGCACCGGATCGGGCTGAAATTTTGTCATCTGGTTGTGACCTCTAGCGCTATCTTTGGGCGGAGAATTAGCGTTCGGCGATGCCTAGTTTCTTTTTGCAATAATAAAAAATGTGTAATTTTTTTTTTTTTTTTTTGTGACACTCTGTAGTTGAGCTCGAGCATGCAATGCCCAGGCAATGCCGTATCTTGCTGCTAAGACTTCTGAACATTCGATTTCCTAAAACGGTGGGTTTTCCACTTATCAGTCCATCTATATTCACCCATCCATCTCAAAATTCTGCACGAGCTTATCGCTGCACGGGACCAGCATCCGTCACAGTAAAGTTAAAAAAAACAATGATATGTCACTTTTCGAAGGCGAAAAAAAGCTTCGGCTACTAGCTAATTCCGTTCGTCCTCCTTTTTTTTTTTTTTTAATAGTGTCACCACCCAT